>JAVTVY010000827.1:0-34074 GCA_036873755.1 Hanleya hanleyi
CCTCGCCTGTTGGGCTGTGAGTATTTCCTTGTTTTATCCTTTTTGCGAATGAACCGTATCGGTAGGCATATTTGTTTTCCTTCCATGAACTAAATGCCATCGTTTTGTATGTTTTAAATATAACTAGAAAGTCAAATGGATGTAGGCATGAGGTGCGATTTTTTCAATATTGATGCGTGCTTATAATTGCAGGAAAATCGTGAAAATAGAACCATAAATCTGCATACATTATGATCAGTTTTATTTCCGGGAAAACGCTCAGAATGCATCTCCGGCGATCTAGGACCCCGGAGCTTCCGGGGCCTAGGCGGCCCCTGGACCCTCGCCTGTTGGGCTGTGAAGTCGACCCCCCTATGAATTTTGGCTGGATCCGCCCTTGATAAATTCAGTGACGGATCATGCTTGATTCTTCGTGTGAACTCCCCGAGTGACATTTTAGGAGAGAACTATATCAGTAACATTATTTGGATTACAAACTGCTCCATTCGAAATCAAGCGATGTGCATCTTAATTTTATCAAGTCAATTTTTACGTTCCCAGTCCGATGTTTAAATTTCACCTTCGAACGAGAGACGAACCAATCAGAACCTACACGCCGATTGTGCCGCGTGTAGTGTTACATCAATCTGAAGTAGCGGCGTCATTCCTCCTAATATTGTGGTTGTGTATGCCCAATATAACGCTCTTCTATGACACATTTCTAAATTCAAATGGCTTCAAGGTCAGCGACGTCTCGTATCTATTTATAAGCTCTTTGAACATTGAAGGGGCCCTAATACATCAAGAAAAGTTCGAAGTGGGAACGTGGAAACTGGCTTGATAAAATGAAGATGACTAGCTATGTGACGCATTTCAAGTCCAAGGACATGTCAAGTCCAAGATAAAGTCAAAGTCTGTCCCCAGTGCAGTTTCTTACAACGACCAGTCAGCAAACAAGTCTTGTGATATTGCTGGCTTATTTAGTGAATTTTTCTCATCTACCTTCACCAACGATGACAATACAACGACATTCCCGGACTTCAAAGAAGTTTCCAGTGGTGTATTCTTCGATTTAACTATTTCATCGGAGACTGTGAACTCAATTCTCAAGTCCCTGGATCCCAATAAAGCCATCGGTCCCGATAATGTATCTGGGATATTACTGAAACATTGTGCCGATGAACTTTCTATCCCATAAACAATTATATTCCAGAAAGCTGTTAATACTGGGAAGTTCCCGAGTGTTTTTAAGCGTGCCAATATTGTACCAGTTTTTAAATGTGGTGACAAAACCCAAGTGACAAACTACAGACCAATCTCACTGCTATCTCTTATTAGCAAGGTATTTGAAAGGATAATATATGATGACGTTTACAATCAAGTAAAGCAGTATATATCAGATTCACAGCATGTTTTTATCAAGCACCGCTCCACACAAACTAATCTCGTTACTTATGTACGTATTATTGTTCCCATTCACAAGAATGGTAATCCTCTTGAACCCTCTAATTATAGAGGCATTACACTTGCCAGTTGCCTTGCTAAAGTATTTAACCAAATATTGTACACGAGACTTGCTAATATGGTCCTGGAGAATAACTCCATAAGCAAGTGTCAAATTGGCTTTAAAAAAGGATGTCGAACTAGTGATCACATTTTTGTGATGAAAACCCTCATAGATAAATATGCTAAACGCAAAGGAAAGCTATATGCTGCCTTTATAGACTTCAACAAGGCTTTTGATAGCGTGTCGCACGATGCCTTGTTCCTGAAAATGTTAAAATCTGGCATTACAGGGAACATGTACAAGGTTATAAAAAGTATGTATATGCTTAGTATATCTAGAGTCAAATCAAAGAATGGACTGGGTAAAGAGATCGCCATTACTCGAGGGGTACACCAGGGCAGTGTTTTGAGCCCGATTTTATTTAATTTGTTTATTAACGACCTATTAGAAGATTTTGAACAGAGTAGCTGCTCTGCACCAGTTCTCTTTGATGAACCTGTTCATAGTCTTGCTTATGCAGATGACATTGTTGTTCTATCATTAAGTAAGAATGGCCTGCAAGACAAGTTGGACATTCTCCAAAATTATATTAGTGACTGGGGCCTATCGATTAATATAAAGAAATCGAAGACTATTGTTTTTGGACAAAATCAGAAAAGCAAAGAACAGTTCCATATTGGTGTACAAACTCTTGAAAGTTGTAACTCATATAAATATCTAGGCCTTGTTCTGCACAGTAACGGAAAATTCAACGTAACTGTATCTAATCTTGCGAGCAGAGCCAATAAGGCTCTATTTAGTATAAGACAGGCCCTCAGTGTAGGGGACATTAACCCTATTTTGTCTTGCAAACTGTTTGATACCATGGTCAATCCAATTTTGACATACGGTGCAGAAATTTGGATTGGTTACCTGAAAGAGTTTGTCAATCCTACAGACCTACTGAATATATCAAATGATATTGAACGAGTTCATATGAAGTTTTGTAAACATGTGTTACGAGTAAACTCCAGGTCTACTAATGCCGGTGTACGTGGAGAACTGGGGAGAACCCCTATTAATTTCTCTGCTATTGTAAAGAGCATTAAATATTTTTTCCATATTCGTGATGCTGATCCATCCTCCCTACTGTACAAGGCATTTCTTGAACAGTGTGAGGCTAATCGGGCAAACAATGCACAAAATTGGGTGCACTATATGAAACGTCTGCTACGAAGCCTTAAGTCGTATCACGTATGGGAAAATTTTGGTTGCCCAAATCCCAAAGCTAGCACTAAGTTTATGAAAGTTGTTCTACATGAAATCTATGAGACAAAATGGAGAGACGAGGTATCATCTTCCAGCAAACTTGAAACATATAATCTCGTGAAATCTTATCCCCGCCATGAGCGAAATCTAATGTCTCTGAGTAATGGAAAACATAGATCTGCACTAGTTAAACTTCGAATCAGTGCCCATAGATTGGAAATTGAGACAGGTAGATACTCTAAAACCCCACGAAGTAATAGACTCTGTAATACATGTGGTGTGTTAGAGGATGAAAAACACTTCCTTCTTAGCTGCTGCAAATTTTCTGAGCGTCGGGCAAAACTAATGGCTGAATTGGCGAACTTAATAAGCGATAAATCTATGTGCACTGATGACATGTTTGTGGAGCTGTTATCCTGCACTAATCCACAAATTACTAAATATGTAGCCCATTTTGTTTACGACTGTTTCCAGTTAATAGATGGTTAAAAAAAATTCTTATATAGCATACAATATAGGGCCTACCCTATTTAAACGTGGCTGTGCATTGAAGACTACCAGTCCCCAGGTCACTGTTTGCCAGTCCCATAGATTTGTGAGCGCTTATTGTGCACATTTTAATGTAAATTTGTCCTGTATATTGTTTTGTATTGTCCGTCATCCGTGTCTGTCTTCTACATGTATATGTCTGAAACTGTTTGTATTCACGTTTTTTTAACCCCCTGCGGGTATAATTTTACGTCAATAAATCTTATCTTATCTTATCTTATGTTGACTATCTAGCCGAATGTTTTGACAAGAAACTTCAAGTAGACTTTGTATACACAGATTTTCGAAAGGCCTTCGATTCTGTGAACCACAGACTTCTCGTGTACAAACTAGAACGTCACGGATTCAACGGAAATATTCTCAAGCTGTTGAACTCGTATCTTACGTCACGAACCCAGTGTGTAGTAATTGACAATCATTGTTCGGACTCACGCCCTGTATTATCAGGGGTCCCTCAAGGTTCATTACTCCGCCCGCTTCTCTTTGTTATTTCTATCAACGATCTGCCCAATGTCTGTTTGAATTCTAAATGTTTATTGTACGCTGACGACGCCAAACTATACAAACCAATTAGAAACATAAACGATTGTATTGAACTACAAACAGATATTGACAGAATGAAGTTATGGTGTCGCCAGTGGAAATTAGATTTGAATGTTCTTAAGTGTCTGGTTATATCATTTACCAATAAGAGATCCACCATTGTTTTCAACTATAATATTTCTGAAACAATTCTTCCGCGGGCAGATACAGTGAATGATTTAGGTATCTTACTTAGACCAGATCTCAACTTTTGTGATCACATAAATGATGTTGTAAATAAGTCGCTTAGAATGCTTGGTTTTATGAAGCGCAACAGCGTCGATTTTAAACAAACAAACACTTTTAAGAATTTGTATTTTACTCTGGTCCGTAGTCGTCTTGAATATTGTTCGGTAGTCTGGAACCCATGGCAAAAAACACACATCGATTCATTAGAGAGAGAGTACAACGTCAGTTTTTAAAATATCTCTGTTTTAAGGATGTCCGCTGGTGGTAAATCAAAGTAATTAACTTTTTGAATAATGTGTGTTGTTGCATTCATAATTGTGTAATATGAGGAAAAACAAAGAAAAAAATATAGGTTGGTGTGCATTTTTTAGCTGTAGGCAACATTAAGTGGACTGCCCTATGCTCAATTTGATAACCTAGAAAGCATAGGGAATAGCCCTAGTTTTGAAGCATATTCATGAAAAATTCATATAAATAGTATTTAACTTTTTCTTATATTCTAACTGCTTGCAGATAATCACAATGTCTATAAAAATTTAGCAAATTGGATGGATGTTGCTGTGCAAAATTCTCGGCTAGAAGGCTTTTAAAGGAAATCCCCATCTCTTAACCTAGGGAAGGGAGATAACCCGATAGAAAAACAGACAAAATGGCTGCCAAAGTCAAAAACCACCAGCAGACATCCTTAAGACTAATGTTTTATACGACAGTGACAAATACTCCTCTTTGTGTATCCATTTTAACCTGCCAACCTTATGTCAACGCCGAGCCTATCTCGATATGATGTTTTTACATAAATGTACATGCAGTCTTTACGACTCACCTGCTATATTATCAAAAATCTATTTAAATGCACCTGTTAGAATGCTACGCAACCCATTATATTTTAAACCCCCACGTAGTCGCATCAATGTTTATAAATATTCTCCTCTTTTAAGATGTATGCATAATTTTAATTCTATTATACAGTATTCCACATCTGTCGATATATTTAGCTCGACTTGCAGCTTTAAATCAAACATCAAGAGAGCAATTTTTACTCCCCCCTCTTAGTTTGCTCTTTTAGATCCTCATAAACTCTCCGTTTAACTCTCACCTTTATTTGTTCTTTTATCCATACTGTTTCTTAATTCTCGCTTATGTCTAGTCTTATCAATTGTTCAATATATTTAAATTTCCATGTACTTCTTTTAAATATGCAATGTTATTTATCCATATGTACTTTTTATATCTGTTAATCATTCGTTACTGTTCATTGTTATTAGGAACCTGTAAATGGGCTAGTTCCCGTAGGATCTCCTCTGAAATAAACAATAAACAAAACGCGGACGGTTCTATCTGCGTTTCCAAACAATAAATGAGCCCCGTTCGCTTATATGGATCCCAGGTCTTTTTTGGGCGCAAATATGTGCGAACCCCATGTGGGTACCATCTGGCGATGCTGTCTCGGTAATCATTATCTTCTTTTAGTTCAAAAATGGTTGGTGTTTTATCTTTTAGTTCTGTAACAGCGGTTGGCGTCTTCCTCTTCTATTTATCTATCGATGTTTTGGACTTTTTGCTTGGCATTCATTTCTCATTACCTCTGGCTCGATGGATAGGAGATGAAAGGAGATTCGGCTTGCTTCAGGTACCTGGATTTTCTTGCCTTATGCAACTTCCTATATAGACCATCCTATCTAACTCCCGTCAATCACTTTGTGGTGTTGCGGACAACGACTAATATCGAATCTAGGTTCTGACGCCTATAACATTAATGATCTTAATTGTTGGTGACTTCTCTCCTAATTCTTTAATCAAAGATGATCTGGCATTTGTATATGAGAATGAAAAATTTCCAGAAATATATTCATGTTATATCAAATACTGCCGAAGAGCTACATTATCCACTTTGATGTGGCGTTGTTGCAAGCATATCTACAGTTTATTCTTGTTATGGTTGGCGTCTCCATCCTTCATTGGTCTACTGTATGTACTACTGTGTATGATGGTTCAGCTTAGCCCAGTATCTTTGCTTTTTGTGACTATATTTCACAATAAAGAATACTAGTTGAGTCCAGACATCTTAAGCAATAGTGGACCAGCAATTGCAATTCCATGACCATGAAGACGATACACCAACATCATAGCTATTGGAAGCTGTCCTACTCGATTCACATTTACTGTAATGTGTGTTTCACGTATGTCCTATATACTTCAAATATCACTTAGCTAACAGAAACATAGAACAATGGCAATTGACAACATTATCAAATTCAACTATTTTGGTTTATCATACAGGGGTGAAAAATATAAGAAATATATCTACAGTTCCGCCCCAAAGATACTAGTATTCGAAATGGAAGTATTCTGCAATTTACTTGGGTAAAGGAATGTACACTACATGTATAAACCCCTTTCTGATTGACTTCTGTTTTAATGTAAAAGATTGATAGTCAGTCGGTGTAGATCGATCTTTACGAACAATAGTGAAGATTGGAATTGGTTAATCAGTGTTTGATAAGTGAAAGAAAGTCTGATTATAGGAACTGGGTAGAGTAGTTTATGCACTGTTTTATAATTAATATACTTGTACAGAGAAGCCAAGGAAGATTTGATTGTGCAAGTGCCTTAGTTCGCATTGAGACCATCATTCCTGCTCCCCAGCTAGAGTAGCTCTCGTAGATTTTCACATTGAAGAAGAGATGTAGAAAAGGGACATCGAAGCAATCTTTCATATCACGAACCTAGTCCACAGTATACGGCGGTGAATCACGAACCTAGTCCACAATACTGTGGTGAATCACGAACCTAGTCCACAGTACTGTGGTGAATCACGAACCTAGTCCACAGTATACTGTGGTGAATCACGAACCTAGTCCACAGTACTGTGGTGAATCACGAACCTAGTCCACAGTACTGTGCTGAATCACGAACCTAGTCCACAGTACTGTGGTGAATCACGAACCTAGTCCACAGTACTGTGGTGAATCACGAACCTAGTCCACAGTATACTGTGGTGAATCAACACGATGATCAAATTTTCATAACACAACTGAAAATTCTCATCATGCCAATTAGGAATGAACACCTATGTGAAGAGACCACGATCACCAATGATAATTTTTAACACCTTCGTGAAGAAAGGAGTCAGAAACAGTCTCTTGAAGTCAGGAATACGAGTGAACGTCATCCTCGAGAGTGTTAATCATTGCTCTTCATTGTTAGCAGAATATCGTGACCGACCGTACTTTACATGGTCAAAAACCGGTACGCAATCTGTCCATCTCTTTCATGGTCGATCCGACCACATTTGTCGATGGTTACAAGCGGGTTTTGTGACCACATCTGTATCATATAATTTATGGCCAGAGTGACCCTATCACTCTGACAGTGTTCAATCGCGGTATTATTCACTATTCCGGAGTGATATTTTACGTGTGACATCAGCATGATTATCTCCATGAAGATACGCACTTCAAAGGAGATGGTACGAAAAGGCGGGATTTTGGCCTATACGTGGTGCGGTTGAAGTTCAAAAAATAAAATTTCCTAAAAATAATTGTGTTTTAATATAACGACAAGAGAAAATACATGTACATAATATGTGAAAGTTTCAGCTCGACTGCGTTATAATTATAGTATAGGACATGAAATTGAAATCCGCAGCATGTGCCATTTCGTGAAAAAAGGGGTCTAAATCGAGTCATTCAAACACACATTTGGACACGAAGGACCCCTTGGACCAAAACGCTATTTAACCTGGTGATGTATGGTAGCATTATATCTCCACTGCTGGAAAATCTTTTTGAATGACTCGATTTTTAACCCATTCTTTTCACGAAATAACACATGTTATATATTTCTATATTCCATGTCATAACTATAATTATAACGCAACCGAGCTAAAACTTTCACATATTGTGTACATATATATATTTTCTCTTGTTGTTACATTAAAACATAATTATTTTAAGGACATTTTATTTTTTTCAGATAACCGCCCCACGTATAGGCCAAAATCCCGCTTTATCGTACCATCTCCTTTACAGAGTACAACACTCAGAAAATTGATGTATCCACAGTTATAACTGAATCCATGTAGACAAAATGCCTGCTTCGATTGAATGCAATCAATTAATTTAATACTGACAAAGGCAAAACACAAATAAAGAGATCAGCGTGACAATTACATGTATCAATTCAAACACCGCGCGATCAAATGAATTGACTTATCGGATCGTCTAGCTTGTGTGGCACACTAGGCTTTATATTTAACAAAAGGAAATTAGGGTTACCATAATTAAGTTTATGTGAGGATCAACAAGGTCGCTTTCTTATGTTGACATGATTATAGTTTTATTGTAACTGTTGATTGTGAGTTATCGCCCTTATATTAGACTCTCCAACTTTGTAACACGAGGTCGGTGTTTCCTCGGCTACCTGGAATTTGTTTCTGGAAAATGTCAGTGATGGATTTGGTTTCTCCAGTTTGCTACAGAAATGTAGGGAACGTCACGTTTAAGTTTTTCCAGTCCCACAGATTCGGACAATCTGGGTCACGAGGTCGCGCCGAACGTGGGTGTCGTTGAACAGTCGAAATCTGGCCCCTGACTCATGACAATCACTGAGGACCTGTTGGCCTTTCGGATCCATACATCAAGGACCCGACTGGTGTTACGAATGTGTAATGACTACACTAGTAGACACTCTTTGCAAGATATGCTGGGATGCGTTGTTGGATGAAGCGTGGGATGTCCCCTGCATATCCGTAAACTGGGTGAGTTCGTCGGGTGGTTCAAAATCAAATGGGGTCCACATTTATCATGGTTTTGTGCGAATTCAACTCACTCGTTACTGTGTCGCAATTTATATTTAGCCTAAATTCCAGTCAATTTTATCAATGTTATTAGCTTGGATGCTAGCCCTTATACGGTTATCACTGATTATCAGCCTATACTTGTGAATCACAAGGTGATCACATTAGTCTGAAATTATTTCCATATTTTGGTTATGTATAATGAAATTTAGTAAATAAGAAATTAATTTGTAAACATTTGAATTTTCATAGTGTCCTATAATTGTACAATTCACCGTACTATCATTACTATTGATGCTGTTTTAGAATCAAACTGTTTGATAGAATTTATACACCCTTCAGACTTCTCCTTTTCATACTTTAAATCTCGTGTCAGAGTGTGTACTATTAATATGCTTATGGAGACTTTCATTAAAAGCTGCACCTTGATGGGCCATCAATTGTTGACATACATTCCAATGGTAAGCATGGAAAGTCATTGAACTATACTCACAGTGCTGGTGTGCACTATAAGCATGCATTATGCAACATTCCAATTCGAGCATGCACTTGAGTACATATCGGTCTATTTCTCACAGCCATGTTCATCATACTACTGCTTGTTAACATTGATTGATTGGGCTGATATATCAGTTGAGCGATTTGCCACAGACCCTAAGACATTTGTCATAATTTTGGGAATTGACTTTTCATGATTTTTTTATTTTAATAAAATTAATCACTGCAATGTTTTTGGAAGAGAAATGGTCTTCCAGTGGAAGCAGTTAATATCATAATATACATGGTTTCTAAACCTAGGGTAGGTTGCCCATTAGCCTTTCTTCACTATTTATAATTATGAAATGTCATGCACTTATACATGGCAAATTCGGTGCTTTGTGAGCTCTAAATCTCTATTCTTAAAATATCTAAGAGACTAATTTCAAAATCATGGTGAGTGGCTGTGAATTTGTTAAAAACTTAGCTAAATTCAACTTACATGAAGATATTTGTGAGAATTTGCACATTTTTAAACTGAAGCACCTAAAATTTCAGAGGCATTTCTGGCATGGCATATTTTAATTGATTGCGATTACAGGGGAGGTTGACCCCATTTGCTAATGTACATTGTACACAGCTAATTGTAATTGCTGGGGAGGTTGACCCCATTTGTCACTATTTGTTCAAGGGGAGGCTGACCCCTTGCAGGTATGGAAATAAGGGACAATGATCAGCAATAACTAATCAAATTTGGACACTAACCAATCCAAATTCCATAGTGATAAAACATGGATAAATATTTTGCTGATCAAATTCAAAGCTTTTAATAATGATCTCTGATCAAATTATTTTCCCTTATCTCCAACCCTGCCTTGGCCACTGTACATTGTACAACATGGCTATTTTACAGGAGAGATTGGCCCCTTGTTACCATGGTACATAGTGACTGTACATGGTATGATTTAGTGACTGTGATTCCTGGGGAGGTTGACCCCAGTGTAATTGCAGGGGAGGTTGACCCCATTTGTCACTATTTATTACAGGGGAGGTTGACCCCTTTTGCCATTGCACTGTATGAATCGATAAGACACTTGGGCACGTTGACCCTATTGTTTGTGATTTCATGTTTTAACACAATTTTGTGAAATCCTATCCTATCCTATCCTATCAAATCTAAAACTTCCTTATGTAACCTTTTCACATATGTGAACAGGCAACCCTAGAAAATATTGTGGGTGGCCTTATATTATGATCTGATTTTTCACAGTATATGACATTTATCCAGTTTATATGAGGAAGACCCAATTTGTCACAGTGTTGACACAATTTGCTGCTCTTAGGTTGACCCTTATTTGTCACACTCACAGTAGTGCCACTTGTGGTTGTAAATACGGGAGGTTGACCCACTTGCTACACTCAGAGTAGTGACTCTCATTCATAGCTGTTTTAAATACAGAAGGTCCAGGGCCTGAACATACAGATTGTTTCTCAAATGCTCTGTATCTACATTGTCTAGTTACCATTTAGACATTACTGTTCAATCCTGAATTCATGAATCCAGGACATCAGGAAATGAATCGCATGCCCAGAATGTGGATACTGCGTTATATCTCTATAATTACAGATCCTGTTGTATCTGCGGACGATTTTGGATGTTGGGAAGCCCAGGTGATTTTTTATCCCATTCCGCTGTCCAGTCACTCCTATCCTGTTTTGGACCCTCTGCTCCATTGTATATTCATGAGATGGAGACCTATCATCGACTGGAATATCCATCATTCCTTCTTCATGAACTCCAGAATAGTCCATCAAGCTAGAGTCCTGCTGCTTTTGCTGACTTACCTGTTCTACCAAGTGGTATACATATTACCAACGTTAACATGGATTTTTACGAGCCAGAATTTACTAACGATTTTGTATGCTCTATCTATCATCACTCAGATACACTGTGCATCACCGCCTACGTGTATCTCTGAAATCCAGCTGTATCACAGTGACTCGAACTGAATTTACTTGGTGTATATATATTTAGTGTATGATCAGGGTCATAATACATTCTCATGAGGTCAGCATTGACTGCTCACATTTCAGTATACATGAATTACAACACATATAAGGGAAGTGGGAAGAGGTGCCGACATACTGACTGCGTCACATGACTTCACAGAATAGTCCTTTGGTTAACCTATTCTAAAGCACATACCAAGAATCTAACGATTCGTGATATGTGTTGTATCTCAGGCACGCTTTTAACTAAGCTTGTCAGAAAGCCAGTTATATCATCGTTATAATACATTCTGCTGCGCAGGAGGTCAGCATTGACTGCTCACAATTCAGTAGACATGAACATACAACTTGTCAGAAATCCAGCTATAGCATACTGACTTGAACTGAATTTACTTGGTGACTGTTTATATTTAGTGTGCGATCATGGCCATAATACATTCTACTTCTCATGAGGTCAGCATTGACTGCTCATCAATTCAGTATACATGAACATACAAAGCTTGTCAAAAATCCAGTTATATCATTGTGACTTGAACTGAATTTACTTGGTGTATATATTTAGTGTGTGATTATGGTCATAATACATTCTATTTCTCATGAGGTCAGCATTGACTGCTCACATTTCAGTATAGATAAACATTAAGCTTGTCAGAAATCCAGCTATACCAGGCATAGTGACTTGAACTGAATTTACTTTGTGTATATATTTAGTGTATGGTCGTAATACATTCTACTTTTCAGGAAGCCCGCATTGACTGCTCTAATTTCAGTACATATAATTGACTTGTTCCTTTCTATTCATATTGTTCAAATTCTCAGTCAATTCCCAGAGTTTGGTCGAACTTTATTCTTTGAACATAGGCGAGATACGTTTTTTCATCAGACATATCTGATCATGCTGCTATTTCAGACCCTGATAGTTTATTATTCCATTATGATTTCATACTCACAGACAGAAATGGTTGCCTGCTCTCAGCATCTCTATGCTTGCTGATCCTGTGTTAACTCCTTTCCTTTAATTATTACTTCCAGGTTTTTCTCAGTGAGCTTTCTATTATTAATGTAGGTGATCCCAAAGATTGTTCTCTCTGTAGTGCAGTGTGACAGAGGGTTGAGGGGCGCCTGTGACATGTCTGTACATATCATCTGTGCTTAATTTGGTGGAATCACTGGTCCTTCTGATATACTGTATCCCAGGTTATTATATTGTATTAGTTTGTTTCTAAGTTATTTTTTGTGTGTTACTTTATAGACCACCAGTCTGTTTGCAGTAGCAGTACTTTCCATGGGGAAGCGTAAATATGGACGTTGTAAAACACTTTTATCTTTAAGAATTCCTCATGCATTGTCTATTTCAGAGAATTTTGTCTATTTTCAGTCTAAGATTGGTAAGGTAATATTCCACCATCCATGGGCGCATAGTAATAGATTGCCCATGTTTTTTCATGCTATCTTTTATTGATTTACATGCTAATTTGGGAAATAAGTTCCCTTTATATTTGTTTGAGTCAACCTGTCTTGCTATACACCCTGTGCAAAATAAACTACATGTACCTGATTGTATTATTTCATGCAATTGCAGTCTTGATATAGTTGGCTGCTATATTACCATTGATCTGCTCATGAAGATGTAAACATTTGTAGTCAAAGTCATTACTTCAGTTAGCGCTAGCCAGTTGCTGCCATTCTCAGGTTATCAAACCAACTATTAAGAGGCCAGTGATATCTACTCATCCTACTGTTTTGTGTTAAATACTGTAAGGGCTAGGTCAGAGTCTTCGGTTGGGTGATAACAGTTCCATCTTTTACTCCACTGTTATCTGTGGCCCTTTATGCTCCCCACCTTTGCTGGTATAACAACATTTACATTATTTGCTAATTGGGGGCATGTTCTATCACTGCATTTGGTAACACATAATTCACATAATTCATATGTGTTCTCCATGCCCCTGCTATTTTATCATTTGTCATTTGAATTAATGATTTGTCATTTGAATTAATGATTATAACCATTGTCATTTGAATAAATGACCTAACCAGATTTCTGGGTATTGTGTTTGTCTTTCCTAGCAAACTGAGCTCATTCTCTGACCTAGTCTATCTCGAGCATAAAAGGAAATTAGGGTTACCATAATTAAGTTTATGTGAGGATCAACAAGGTCGCTTTCTTATGTTGACATGATTATAGTTTTATTGTAACTGTTGATTGTGAGTTATCGCCCTTATATTAGACTCTCCAACTTTGTAACACGAGGTCGGTGTTTCCTCGGCTACCTGGAATTTGTTTCTGGAAAATGTCAGTGATGGATTTGGTTTCTCCAGTTTGCTACAGAAAAACCCTCCCTACCCTCCCTCAATTCTCTGTCTTGTGACATTTTGTAACAGGAAGCCCTTTATGCTCCCCACCTTTGCTGGTATAACAACATTTACATTATTTGCTAATTGGGGGCATGTTCTATCACTGCATTTGGTAACACATAATTCACATAATTCATATGTGTTCTCCATGCCCCTGCTATTTTATCATTTGTCATTTGAATTAATGATTTGTCATTTGAATTAATGATTATAACCATTGTCATTTGAATAAATGACCTAACCAGGATAACCGCCCCACGTATAGGCCAAAATCCCGCTTTATCGTACCATCTCCTTTACAGAGTACAACACTCAGAAAATTGATGTATCCACAGTTATAACTGAATCCATGTAGACAAAATGCCTGCTTCGATTGAATGCAATCAATTAATTTAATACTGACAAAGGCAAAACACAAATAAAGAGATCAGCGTGACAATTATCAATTCAAACACCGCGCGATCAAATGAATTGACTTATCGGATCGTCTAGCTTGTGTGGCACACTAGGCTTTATATTTAACAAATATTGTTTATATATTTATTGCTCGGTGGCGCATAAGAGACAAACACAGAAAGATGCACACTGACCTACTGACAAATGGGACAAACAACAAGATTAGAGTCGGATCAATTATCAGGCGGCTGTCCTAATTACTATATATGTTCTAACACGGCATACAGAATTTGAACAAATATTGCTACTCACGGTCACACGATTTCAGCAAATTGTTTCAATTATCGTTATATGCTATAGGCCTATCATCAGACACATATTATTGACTACACATCGTTTCTCATATTGATTGATCTATCATCACATGACAGAAGATGAAAGTAAATTTATCCTTGTGCTACGTGCGTCCTAACAAGATAGATAGATCGATACATTTCTGACAGATATATTCCAATTATTTTTTAGATTTAATATTTGCCATTTACATACATGAGCAGTGTGACTAACGTCACAGGACCTACGAAGTAGAGTAGGCATTAGGACTCGAACGCGAACTGAACTCTTGGAAATCCCCACCCCCAGTTGAAATCCTGCCTATATTAAGATGGGCACCGCCCAAGTCAGAATCGCCAGTGATTTTCATCAAAAATCACCAGAAATTTTCATCAAAAGTAGGTCAGCTCAGAACTTGTTGGTAATAGTCTCCTAATGCGCCTTCATTCCAAAATAAATAACGATCGCCGATTTAATTTTACAATTTTTAATTAAAGGAAACAGATTGAATAATATAGGTTCAGTAGATTTCAAGCTTTACGTGTGAAAATACATTTACATCTCTTTAATGGTTTTCAGTGCCCTTGTCCAGGATCAAAACAACTTTTTGAATCACATTATTTTCCCAACAATACAGCAAATTTTTATATATAGTACTATAGTAGAAAGGTAGCATTTATGTAGTTTACGGTAATTCAACTCAAGACCAACACCTTCTCTGCACAAGATAATAATGATTCTATGTCATTCTTCTGAGCATAACCGGTACAAAGATGAATAAATAGCGTCTCTACATCACGTTATCTAGATATATGAGACAACACATTTTGGGTATCGGCAGTCTGATGAATGTACTATTCCGGTTTTCTTGTTTCACATTATATTCTATGACGGTTGATCGGCGATTTTCTTCATTGGTAAACATTAAACCACCTCAGCTTCGTTGTGTGAATCGGAATTGCATTTGTGTGACACACCAACACACTCCGTGGCAGTGATTCTGTATCCTCTAATCAAGGAATCAAAATGGATCAAGATTTGAAATGACAAGAAAAATTTAGACATATTTTGTTTACACATGTAATTTTTTGTTTAAATTATATCCCAGTGTGATATATAGTCAATATTCAAGTGGTACAAAAAACCCTCAAAGTATGTGCTCATATTTTCACATCATGATCAAAGTTACTTTATCTAGTTGAATTCTACCCAAAGAAAATAAATTAAGACCTTTAAACATGCCGTCATGGCTTTGTTTCACCCTCAGTAAACTTTTATCATTGTTGCTCACACAGACTAATCTGAAGGATGATACCACATCTTTCTTTCTTCTGCTGGGTTATTGCACCAGGTTGACTTAATTGGTTGATGTAGGATATTTCACCACCAGTGGGCAAGTTGACCTGAATTTGAAGCCTGATGTGGTCTGTGATGAAATGTTTGGATGTGAAAAAGGATACACGTTAAAGGCCACAGTTTACATATATCTATAACAATATACTGAATTGTGTGTATTGAGGCTGGCAAGTTGGTAATAGCAGTGTAGATAAATGCACTAACAAATGATGGAAAATTAGCATTTCCTATTTCATAAATGAGCAGTGTGACTAACGTCACAGGATCTACGAAGTAGAGTAGGCATTAGGACTCGAACGCTAACTGAACTCTTGGAAATTCCCACCCCCAGTTGAAATCCTGCCTATATTAAGATGGGCACCGCCCAAGTCAGAATCGCCACACCAGAAATTTTCATCAAAAGTAGGTCAGCTCAGAACTTGTTGGTAGCAATCTCCTAATGCGCCTTCATTCCGAAAATAAATAACGATCGCCGATTTAATTTTACAATTTTTAAACTAAAGGAAACAGATTGAATAATAAAAAGTTCAGTAGATTTCAAGCTTTACGTGTGAAAATACATTTACATCCCTTTAATGGTTTTCAGTGCCCTTGTCCAGGATCAAAACAACTTTTTGAATCGCATTATTTTCCCAACAATACAACAAATTTTTATATATAGTACTATAGTAGAAAGGTAGCATTTATGTAGTTTACGGTAATTCAACTCAAGACCAACACCTCTGCACAAGATAATAATGATTCTATGTCATTCTCCTGAGCAAAACCGGTACAAAGACGAATAAATAGCGTCTCTACATCACGTTGTTATCTAGATATATGAGACAACACATTTTGGGTATCGGCAATCTGATGAATGTACTATTCCGGTTTTCTTGTTTCACATTATATTCTATGGCGGTTGATCGGTGATTTTCTTCGTTGATAAACGTTAAACCACCTCAGCTTCGTTGTGTGAATCGGAATTGCATTGCTGTGACACACCAACACACTCCGTGGCAGTGATTCTGTATCCCCCAATCAAGGAATCAAAATGGATCAAGATTTGAAATGACAAGAAAAATTTAGACATATTTTGTTTACACATGTAATTTTTTATTTAAATTATATCCAAGTGTGATATATAGTCAATATTCGAGAGGTACAAAAAACCCTCAAAGTATGTGCTCATATTTTCACATCATGATCAAAAATACTTTATCTAGTTAAATTCCACTCAAAGAAAATAAATTAAGATCCTTTAAACATGCCGTCATGGCTTTGCTCAGTAAACTTTTATCATTGTTGCTCACACAGACTAATCTGAAGGATGATACCACATCTTTCTTTCTTCTGCTGGGTTATTGCACCAGGCTGACTTAATTGGTTGATGTATAGGATATTTCACCACCAGTGGGTAATTTGACCTGAATTTGACGCCTGATGTGGCCTGTGATGAAATGTTTGGATGTGAAATAGGATACACGTTAAAGGTCACAGTTTACATATATCTATAACAATATACTGAATTGTGTGTAGGCTGGCAAGTTGGTAATAGCAGTGTAGATAAATGCACTAACAAATGATGGAAAATTAGCATTTCCTATTTCATAAAAACAATTACGGATGGCATATCCCACCAGATTTTGTACTGTGTTATATATACAGTGAAGCATACAGCCAAGGGTTCCCGATGGGCATGACAGTGTACTCGCTGAGCCATCAATAAATAATAAAAAAAATATAATGATAAATCAGATTTTCATCAGAATTCGGTCAGCTCAGAACTTGCTGGTAACAATGCCCTAATGCACGTTCATGCCAAAAATCAAGGTTCTAATGTCAACGGTTCTCCTTATTTTGCCGACGAAAGGATTCGGATGGACTGACTGACTCACTCACTCATTACCGGACAATTTGCGATCTGTAGCCTACTTCGTAGGAAAAAACAATTACGGATGGCATATCCCACCAGATTTTGTACTGTGTTATATATACAGTGAAACATACAGCCAAGCGTTCCCGATGGGCATGACAGTGCACTCGCTGAGCCACCAATAAATAATATAAAAAAATACATATAAATCAAATTTTCATCAGAATTCGGTCAGCTCAGAACTTGCTGGTAACAATGCCCTAATGCACGTTCATGCCAAAAATCAAGGTTCTAATGTCAACGGTTCTCCTTATTTTGCCGAGGAAAGGATTCGGATGGACTGACTGACTGACTGACTGCCTCACTGACTCACTCATTACCGGACAATTTGCGATCTGTAGCCTACTTCGCAGGAACAAGTAAAAAAAAAACACGAAATACTGTACTGACAGTAATTTTTGGACAACGGTATTACATGGCAGTGTGACTAACGTCACAGGACCTACGAAGTACAGTAGGCATTAGGACTCGAACGCGAATTGAACTCTTGGAAATCCCCACCCCCAGTTGAAATCCTGCCTATATTAAGATGGGCACCGCCCAAGTCAGAATCGCCAGTGATTTTCATCAAAAATCACCAGAAATTTTCATCAAAAGTAGGTCAGCTCAGAACTTGTTGGTAACAGTCTCCTAATGCGCCTTCATTCCAAAATAAATAACGATCGCCGATTTAATTTTACAATTTTTTAATTAAAGGAAACAGATTGAATAATATAGGTTCAGTAGATTTCAAGCTTTACGTGTGAAAATACATTTACATCTCTTTAATGGTTTTCAGTGCCCTTGTACAGGATCAAAACAACTTTTTGAATCACATTATTTTCCCAACAATACAACAAATTTTTATATATAGTACTATAGTAGAAAGGTAGCATTTATGTAGTTTACGGTAATTCAACTCAAGACCAACACCTTCTATGCACAAGATTCTATGTCATTCTCCTGAGCATAACCGGTACAAAGAGGAATAAATAGCGTCTCTACATCACGTTGTTATCTAGATATATGAGACAACACATTTTGGGCATCGGCAATCTGATGAATGTACTATTCCGGTTTTCTTGATTCACAGTATATTCTATGGCGGTTGATCGGTGATTTTCTTCATTGATAAACGTTAAACCACCTCAGCTTCGTTATGGAAACAGCGCTGATTGTTTGAGGCTATATGCAGTACTTAACATTAACCTCAGGGCCATGTGCCATACAGTGGGACAGGGTATTTTTAGCTGTGGGTAATTTGACCTGAATTTGAAGGCTCCAGCCTGGTGTGGCCAATGTGAAATAGGATACACGTTAAAGGCTACAGTTTACATACACAATGTATATCTATAACAATATACTGAAGTGTTAATTATCAATCTAATTTTAATCAGAATTATTTCAGATCAGAACTTGCTGTTAACAATGCCCTAATGCACGTTCATGCCAAAAATCGAGGTTCTAATGTCAATGGTTCTCCTTATTTTGCCGACGAAAGGATTCGGATGGACTGACTGACTGACTGACTCACTCATTACCGGACAATTTGCGATCTGTAGCCTACTTCGTAGGAATATACCCAGTTATCCCTGGACATATACCACTGATCATTTATTACGTAATAGAGAATCACATAGCCTACCATGTGATCAGGGTTATAAAAGATTTTCTTCAGGAAACGAAAGACACACTGTGTTTAGAACGAATACATGTAGTTCCTAGAATTTAGTTAGTTGTGGCTATGCTCCTTTAGTCTTCAGCGAGTCATTTCTCCCTTAATCCTACCACATAGCCGTGCGTTTTTACACTATTATCCTGGTTTCTTTCTTCACGCACTTTCGCGTTCCCGCCGATGAATTTAGTCTTGGGGCTGATTTTGTAGTGCAACAAAGGTTTCTCGCTCTTGTCCTTTTATTTGAATGCTGAAGCTATGATTTTGAAACATTACTTAAAGTCGTTTACCAATTACCCTCAGTATTCTTGGTAGGACTTTATGCTGTGATTTTGGGTTGATAGTAATTGTTCTACTTCGCGAGGGCCGTCTACATATGCCAAAGTGGACATCTAGTACGCCATCAAGTCAAAACAACCAATTTTGCAGAGTACGTGACCTATAAAAGGACAGGGTAGTCGCATCAATATAATCGGAATACCGGAATATTAAGTGGGCATTTATAACTCGTTTAAAGGATGCTCCAGACTGGGAAAGGTTTCTGTGGTGGAAAGGCAGGTTTCTTGTATTAACATGGAAACAGTAGAATTTAACCAAGAGCTAGGATGTCACACCCTGAAGTTTAATGCAGACTCCTCTGTGGAGATAAGGTAATAATATAATGAACTTCAAATTACTTCATGAAGGTCTACACTGTGGTAACCTACTAGCGCGTAAGTGGATGCGAAAAATACCTTTACATCTAATAACTGAGTGTTACAGTCGAGAAATATAGAGTATTGACAATCAGGAATTCCTGGCCTTCGAGAACGACGAACAAGGAAGCTTGGGATCCCCAAACGAGAATGTAAAAAAGCTCAAGTTGAAGAAGACGCCGGCATTTTCTAAAATGCTTCAACTGTTTGAAGAATCACAGACAAGACAAACTGATCGGATGATGTCATCACTTGACTTCCTGATGCGGGAACAGGAAAGTACTTTAAACTTTTACCTTAATTCTTAGCGTGAGGAAAGGGTGTATAACATGAAACTCGGGTTAGTCTCTTGGGTTTGGACTTAATCGGGCAGACTTCAATGCGATGTGAATACACATCCCCGAGGTAGTGTGGTTTGACATCATGTGATAATCGGAACATTCCAGGGCTGGACTTCATTGGCCAGTCATCCAGGTCACTCGAGCAGCCCCTTGAAGAGTATAGTTTGCCACGTAGTGGAATAGATTGAAAGTGCTATAAACATATAGACCGAAAACAAAGGAGAGCACCGGAGTGATAGAAACGGTGGTCCACAGAGACCAGTGTCCGGTCTCATATGTTTTACCTACGGCGGGCCCTGATATTCAAGTGACCCTTTTCAGATGTCAGTGTCCGGGCTGGGTTAAATCATAGCAAGCGGACACTCACATCTGAGGGACCACCGTTTCTTCCACACCGGTTCCACTGTTAATAACTGACCCAACAAAAGAACCCATGATTATGATATAAGTCGTGCTTCAATCATTTGAGGGCAAATAGATGCACCCCATCAAACACTACCTACTTTCGATGGTAGTGAAGAAGTTGAAATTTTTTAACCCCGTTTAAAGCCTATGTCTAGGCTCTATGGCTTGGGAGAGCAGCAGAACAATGGCCGGTTATATAGTGTCAAAAGAGAAAGGTCATACGTTATGTCTGCTCCCTTCCTGAAGAAGTTTGCCAAAACTACAGTGCATTGGAGGAAAGTCTGATAAATCGTTTTGGGAAGAGCGAACCCACAACTACAGAGAGGAGAAAGTTAGCGGAACTCCAGCAAAAGTAACGAAGACTTCGCAGAGGAGACGGTTGGTTAATAGAGTGTATTCGGGTGTTGGACGACATGCTGGACCAACTCTCAGCAGAAGATTTCCACTGTGGTTACAAAGTGCTTCGTATTGACCACGAGGTCATGAACAAAAACCCAGGACCCTAAATGAGGTTCTAGACCAGGTGGCCTTCCTGGAGTACAATTATCGTGCCTTTTCTTGAAAAGATTGTGTTACTAGTCGTAGGGAACGCACACACCGTGTAGGATGGGCTGATGCCACTGAGGATTTAGATGAAGTAAGTATGACTCGGTGGATAAAAGCACCATCTTCCAACAGTGGGATTTCAGACTGAACAAGCGCTGAATGAGCGCAAAGACCTCCGTCGAGGCAACAGGGTCAGTAGGGGAATAGTACATCACTGAATAACATAGGGCCGGATGCCAAGCTCAATTTTGCATTTGTTGACGTGAACTTCACCAATGGTAATTAACGTGAGATTGAGGGTTCCCCACTAGCATGTCCAGCTAGGGATGTGGAAGTCACATTCCCCGCAAATAATATTTCTTTGATTTCACGTGCTTGAAATATTGGGGTATGGAATAGAGTATATTGATGGAAAACCTGGAATACTGCTTGAGACATTAGGCCCCTTTCCACCCACACCTCCCCATGAGAGGACACCCCCACCCAAATCAACACGTTAGCGGCAGAAATGAGACCCTGTGTGCCTAGTTTTACCAACTTGCTTGTGATTTTATGGTATAGGCCCTACACATCAACACTTCATATTTTGTATGTGTACAGTATAGCATCCTCATTGACAGAATCCTCTACAAAACACGTCTGATTTTACCGACACTTCGTTCTGATCTGTCTCAGCATCATGTGCTGATTCAATGAGCTCGGAATAATTTTGTATACTGGTGTTACAGGTCACCTTCACCATAATGTATCAATTACCATGGACTTGTACATGTAATCACATTCATATTGCATGGTGATGGCTGATGAGAATATTGCCCATATGGAACAAATGGCTGGATTCCAGCGAATAAAAAGTTCATGTTAATCATAAACAACATACAATTAATAATACTATCAAATAATTATGTATATTCCTTGTCGACATCAATATAATACAGACAATATTAGGACTGAATCAGGGTAACAGATATCCAAGGGTATATATGTCTACACTAAACTGAAGGAGATGCATGATGCGTATTATATTATGTTGTAAAACTTCACTTGCTAATCTCGATTATGTTGCTTATTGTGAAAATAAATGAAGTTATGAAAATATATTTAGTATGATTGCCCAGTACCCTCAAATTAGAAATATCTTCAGCAGCTAAAGTTAAGCCAATCATAACAATATATAACACCATGGTACTCAGGAAATGAAGTCTTTGTTTCTAGAAGCTAAATCATTTCTGACACATTCAAGTCCTCACCTGGTCAAGGGACATAATTTTGTAAATAAAAAAAGCAAAAAAGAAAAAACAAAATAAGTGTAGATCCACACTGGCGCAGACCAGAAAGTTTTATGACCTTTGATGATATTTGTGGAGCATGCTGCAGGACTTCAACTTTCATTTAATCTGATATTATCCACACAATCCCATTCTACATGATATTTTTGCCATAGCTCCGATAAACTAGATCCCTTCATTTATGTGGTCTAGATCCAGGAGCTATTGGGGGCTGCAAGTTTTGTAAAAGTTAGATCCAATTATACTGAGAGAAGGAATGAAGTCCGGCATGGTTGTTTTAAGTTAAAACTGGGCATCCTTGAAAATGTCTGGCCGATTGACACATGTATCACTCTGCCGGTCATCATTACATGCGTAATGTTTATTTCCTGAGGAATCAGCTGATATCCAATGTGGGGGGGGGGGAGGGGGTCAAGATACATCAAGATACAGTTACGGGAAGCGGCACTTGTCTGCAGAAGTTTTTCAATGCTCTCCAGGTAAATGCCATGACTGGAATATGAAATTAATTCTCAAGTAAACATGCCAAATATGACATTGTACATGTATAAGCTTATACATGTGACATGTTGCTGTGAATCACACGTTTTTTTGGCTTGTGAACTACATGATACTGTTATGGGCAGCAGCACATGTTTGCAGAAGTTTACTGATGGTTTTCCAGTCCGAAACAGGCAGGGAAATATGAATTTGACCCAAAAATCAACCGGACTATTACACAAAAATACTACAATATAGTACATGTTGTTTGTGTTGAAGTTTCGCACAATTTGGATTTCACGGACTACGTGACAGGTTTATCATGTACGACACATGTTGGCGGAACTTTATTGATTGTTTTCCAGTCCGAAACAGGCAGGAAAATATGAATTCGCAGAAAAAAAGCAAACCTGCATTTTACATGATAAAGACATATATTTGGTACATGTGCTGCGCGTTGATAAATCACACAATTTTGATTTGGCAGACTACTTGAAAGTCTTATGGGCTACAGGACATGTTGTCACAAGTTTTCCAATGCATTCCCAGTCCCAAGCAAGGAAGGAAATATGAATTTGACCCAAAAATCAACATGACTATTACACAAAAATGCTACAATATTGTACATGTTGTTTGCGTTGAATTTTCGCACAATTTGGATTTCAAGGACTACGTGACAGGTTTATCATCTACGCCACATGTTATCAAAACTTTGCTAATGGTCTATTAATCTGAAACAGGCAGGGAAATATGAATTTGCAGAACAAAGCAAACCTGCATTTTACATAATAAATACATGAATTTGGTACATGTGCTGTGCGTTGATAAATCGCACAATTTTGATTTGGCAGACCACGTAAAAGTCTTATGGGATACGGGACATGCTGGTGGAAGTTTTTCAATGCATTTCCAGTCTCAATCAAGCATGGAAATATAAATTTGACCCAAAAGTAAACATGAATTTTGAATAAAAACAAAGAAAAATAGCACATGTTGTTTGCGTTGAAGTTTCATACAATTTGGGTTTCACAGGCTATGAGACAGGTTTGCCATCTACGTTATATATCAGTGGAAGATTACGGATACTTTTCCGGGCCCAAACATGCAGCAAAATAAAAAATAAACGAAAAATAAAACATGCATTTTACACAACATTACAAGTATATGGACCACGCCCCCTTTGTTCGGCTATTGATTTAACGACTAATTGGCTATAGTCCGATGGATCGAGACTGATCTGCGTTAGAACATATGTCATAGAACATGTTCGCATAGATCTGGAGTAATGAAGCACTCTTGGAAACAAGAAATGACTCAAAATACAAACCCGGAAATGGAAAACAACAACCCCATGTAATGTTTATACAGGTGGATTTTTTCGTGTTTTTCGTCTTTTGATCACGGATCGAGACAGGTGTCTCTTATAGGACATGTCAGAGAACATTTTCGCAGTAATGTGCAGTCGTGGGAGAGGCAAGGAACTAAGAAATAAACCAAAATGTATTCATGGATAGACCACGACACGGCAACAACACCGAAAACGCCAATTTCCGAGTGCTGATTTGGTTGATCAGGGAGAGATTAGCGATCAGTAATAATGGTGACATACGAAAGAGGAAAAATAAAAGCTGGAACAGTGTAAAAATATATAAACTATGTATAAATATGACTAAATATTTCGAATATTGGAAGTGACTCACAGTAAATAATTGTCCCGTACGGCGGCTGACATCTTGGTTTGCGCGACCTTGGTGACCTTCCCCACCGTAAATTTTATTTCGGGAAATAGAGCCTAATAACGTGTTTGCTGGTGGAAAGGGAATATTTCCTGCCTCCTAGATTTTCACAAGCTTTCGTTTGATGGGGAAAAGAGGGAGAGAAAGGGTGTAGTTTAGCCAAAGGGGGGAGAGAAAATTGATGGGAAATCTGACCTGATTTGGCAAGGTCGTTTGAGGTTCACAGGACCGGATAGCTCTAGTTTCGAGATTGAGGTGGAACCCGACTACAGAAGCAAGGCCCACTGCAATGCATTGCAATGGGGAACCCCATTATTTCAATTGTGTCCAAAGAAATGTGCCTCAAGATTTCGTCGGGAACCATGACGATCCCTATTGGAAATACTATGAGTCGTGGGTTCCCCATATGACAATTATTTGGCGGGAGATTTCACGTTGCGCTCCTGATCGACGGAGGTAAAAATGGAGGTATGTTGACCAAACTCTTTCATCAGGACAATGTTGACTCACAGTATAAAGGGAACACACTTCACAGGCATCGCCTGAATGTTATCCATGTGGTGAAATAGGCCATTTCAAGAAAAATTGGCCAGAGAATTATCGATCTCCAAGTTCAAGCAGGCGAGATGACAAGTCGACAGAACGGAACAGCCGAGAATCTGTCTCTGAGTCAGTTACCGTTAATTCATCCATGAAGGTTATTCGCCTAGACAGTATCAGTAAATGTATTGTCTCATCGCTGGTAAATCGTGTACATACACTAGCTGTTGTCGACATGGGGTTTATGTTACAGTAATTGCAACTACACTGGCCGAGAAGGTGGAACTACGTGTGTGCGAGACGCCAACATGTGGATTGCTAAATGAAGAGAGTGGGGCATAGATCAGAGCATTTTGTTGGGTCACGGCGACCTCACAGATAACTCAGAAACTTAAAGCGGACCAGATTATGTAGAGAAGCTACGAAACATTGTACTTCTGAGAATGGACTTTTTCCAGGAGTCTGATGCAACCGATGAAAACATCGTGATTTGGTCCTTAGAGGTTGCTTAGCTGCTGTATCATATTGATTAAGAATACTGATCAGCGATACGGATGTAAAACTGATTGAAAACTGTTGACCGCTTCTCCCTTGCAGAAAACTAGCCTATGTTTATGTATACTATGATTGTCCTTTTAAATTGGTGCTAATGCTGTTATATGGAACATGAATAGGTCTTTGAAGTATGGACGCGGATATCCTTTAATGGTCGACGGCTGAATAATGAATGACGAACCAGACGCTTGTAAGTTGGACAGTGCAGCAGTAACGGAGAATCCAATGTCTGTAGGAGAGCTGTGATAGCAAATGGCGTCATTATCCTAGCAAGTAGTGAGAGGATTGCCCGAGAAATAACAAAACTTGGCAAACTAGAGGAGATTAAAAATGAACCTGAACAAAGGGGGTTGACACAACCATCTGTAGCTAAGGAGACGCAGTCGCCAGAAGTGCCAAAAACAACACCAGAGCATAGTGGAAACTTCTAATGTCCTGTGATAGAGGAACAATCCTTACTCTTACATGGAGGATCTCCAATAAACCGAGGAACGGACTAAACTGCTGCGAGGGCATCAACAGATAATGTTCAACGGAAACGGGTACATATACCTGTTCCTGCTAAGAAGGGCTGGCCACAATACAAGTATCTAAGGCAGTGTGGATAAATCAGTTCAAGGGGCAGAATAACGAGCAGACAACGGTCTTTTATTGAGAGGAGCATCAATTTACTATTTACATTTGCAATTTGGCTTATTACAAGTTGTTCCAAAGAATCTCTCTGCTGTGCGTAGTTGTAGTTCTGATACCTGGAGTTAGAGATAACTATCGGTGATAACGAGTATTCCGGACCTATCTGCTGTCTCTCTGCAGTTTGTACTTGCATGTTGTTATTGTAATCAGATACATCGTTGGTGCCACATGGCCATGGTTTTTAATATTTAGATCGTTAATTATTGAAGTTACCCTAATTTATTCACGTCACGAAGCTAGAAACTTTACTATATTGGGAATTCATCAAATGGCAAGCTGTCATTTCATGTATTCCAGTAGTTGGTGATATTTCTGATAAAACCCGAAGTGTATCTTGGATAAATCATTGTGTAAACTATATTCATTTTATATGGTATTTGTGCAAAGTAGTTTCTCAAAGTAATTTCAGCGATAGAACGCTTTTCGTATTTTCGACATGTTGGGTACGATGATAGTAGGTTGGCGTGTAAAAAATGTAAAATCTAAGAATTTCTGGGACTTGCTATAGCAAAACGGGCAAGCCCACACCTCCGGGACAAGGCTTCTGAGACCTAACAGATATCTGAAGAATGCTGACATACAGGACGGAGCTACAGATGCCGCTGATTTCAATAGAAATATTTTGGACACTGTAAAGTGTACTCCAGGAAATTATGGTGTTACTGTCAAACTGAATGTAAATAGGACTTGCATTCCTATTATCTATCCGAACTTATGTGAAGAGGTCTGAATATGCCAGATGATACTGATACAGTGCTTGGGATAATTATTTGTGTCTCTAGACTGAGAATTGAAATCTGGCCATTACTCCAAGAAATCTTGGATTCATTCAGGAAAACATCATGGATTGTTGAAACAGTATTGAACTACAACCATCCATTGATATTTCCAGTGGTCACCCGAGGAATCATGGGTTATTAAAACAGTATTCAACTACGTCTATCCATAGGAGGTGCGAGTTGCGCTTTGACTTGTAATTCAGCCAATCAAGTAGTTATACCGCCTCTAATTAGAGTTATGGCCCTTTATCGTCAATATCAATATGCTATATATGGGATATATACATTCTTATTGACGTCAGCATGCCCCACTCTATGGAAGCTTAGTAATTCAGCTAATTAATCATAATTAGATTATACAAGGCAAATCTTAACTGAAGGACATGTTTCTACATGAATCAAAGGAGAGTTTATTTTATCCTGAGAAAATGATAGTGAGTTCATGGTTCTTGTGTTGTTTCTGGGTCTCCATTGTTGTAGGTTCAACAATTAACAGCACAGTGGGTGTTTTTTAGCCAAGCGAAAAAAAAAGTGCTGAAGCGATGCCTCTCCGATAATATCCTGACATCGGTGAACAGACTGAGGTGGATGATCTCAACTCCGACAGAAATAGCAGAGAGAAGAGCAGGATTGCTTGGTGGAATCGTGGAGGGCCTATGGCTCACAGAACAGAGAGCATTTCAGGGAAGCCACAGAGTCCACTGCGAATACGGCAACATACGAGTCGAAGCAGCCATGAATTCCGACGTATCTGCTGCTGCGAAGGTTGGCCCAGGTTAACGAATGTTGGTCTAGAAAGAGCAACGAGTCCACAGCGGACTTGTCAACGGCTAATGAATCAGCGACATACACAGCCAGAAAAAGGGTGATGGCCCATTACCTTTTTATGGTGATGATGCCTGTTCAGTACCCTTTAAAGGTGATGAAAAAGGGTGATGGCCAATCGCCACCCTTTTTTGTCGTCACCCTTTTAGGGTGATAGCCATTACCCTTTTAGGGCGATGAATTAAACATTTGCACTCGATGCTGATCACCCTTTTAGGGTGATAGCCATTACCCTTTTAAGGTGACAGCCATTACCCTTTTAAGGTAATGGTGGAAAAGGGTGATGGCTCTAACTCAACACCTTTTTTGGGTGATGCTGTCATCACCCTTTTAGGGTATCACCTTTTTTTCTGGCTGTGTATTGCAGTGGTTGTCGACCAGAGATAAACAGATGAGACACGTGTAACATGAATAGTGACGAGGCTCCAGCCAAGAAGGATGAGAGACAACCCCGGCAGACCAGCCGGAAACGACTTGTCCACTCACTCCAACGTGATTGGGCTTAGTGAAGTTCGGTTGGTCTCGGAGCTATCGGGAGGTGGGAATGGGAATAGTTATTTTATTACTGTTTGCATTTCCATTCTGCATTGTGTCTTTAACGAAAGATGTTGATCAGCAGTTCTCTTTCTTCTGGAGGGTCACGACTTCCCGTGACTCCATCCGGGTAAGTCTTTTGTTATTCCTCTATGTTGATGGATTTGGTGTGGCGCATTCTGCGTCGTCACTATAAAACAGAGCAACAATTTGCAAGGATATCTTGGTGTCTGTGAGAATTATATCACGGATATAGTTCATTGTATCTTGCTTCGGTAGTACACACGGGGAATTGCCAATGGCTATGCGTCATTGGTATGAGGGAGCATGGGTAGGGCCGTGTGGGGGAACGGGTTACACGGCATACTCTGTATGACCAGTGTCCATTGTAATACGATGGAGTGCCCAATCAAACCAACCAACCAACACCCAACAGTACCAAGACGCTACTGAATGGAAACGTGATCACATGTGGTTTTTAATTTAAATTTAAAGCTAAGTCAATTCCATATACATTTTCAAAACATCTGTAGTTACTAATTACCTTCTCAGATAGAAATACTTTCAATAGTATAGCAACTTCCATTCAAATTACCTTGAGTTAAGTGATCAGTGTATTCCATCATATGAAACAGTTTCATTCGAGTTCGTGGATGTTTTTGTTTGGGTTTCCCTCGATCATTGTGCACTGCTTTTGTGCCAAAATCAGAATAGCGATTACAATAGCACATCTCATTATGCAGCCCATCAACTTTCGAAACAAACTACTATTTTAGACACATACATTGCATGATCTTCAATAATACTATATATAAACTCTGTGATTCTCCTCGTATTCATCATATAACGCACAATCTTTCGATCCTCTTACTGGCAACAACAACAAATTCTATGGAACTTAATAGTAACGAATATGTTCCAGAATTTTACATTATCAATTTCAAGTTAACTTAAGTTAATACACACATGATACAGGCCACATGCCACGAAAATCGGTCTTCCTGATTATAGCATTATAAGTGTATGGCACAACGAAGGGGGGAAAATGAAAATACGATTGAGGTTTAGATCATTGATGGATAGCTAGTTCATCAATGAAATCAAAGAAGCACGATATATCAGATGTGCCATGGGTAACAAGCACTCTATCCACAATGTTGACGGTCGGGATTTATATCGGCAGCAGGCCTGAGGACTTTATTCTATACGAAATAAGAACAGAAAGTATTTATTTAAACCTACCACTATAGTCCTAAGGCACTCGCAAACTAATGGTTTATTGATCACATATTCTGGAAAAATAAAGGAATACAACACTACCAGTATGTAGTATACACACTGAGTATATATGCCTATACCCTAATAAGGATATATACCAATTGTATATCACACAACATATTATTAGTTATTCAGGTTTTCCCCCGGGTGTATGAGTTTCAGGAAGGGTCGTAACTTTCCATACACCCGGGAGAAAACCTGAATAACGAATTTATTACCCCTCAAGCCCTTTTATCTTAAAGTAAAAATAATGAAAACGGTCATCATTTATAACCAACGGTACAACGGACAAATCCAACGGGCCATTTCGGTTACCGTACGAAACTGTCCACATTTTGCTACGGCACTATATGAGAAAGGCGCGCCACAACACAATTCAGTCGAACTGCTTTCGTTCGAAAATCGACTTTTATTTTTGGAACAAATTACACCTTTTGGTGAGTCAGGTACCGTTCAAAATTTATCTTGAGGGGGGGAGGGGGGCGGTGGAAATTCAGCTGATGACCCTAAGTTATGTGTGACCCCCCCTCCTTTGGCTGGAAGGTTACCAGTGACCCCCCCTCAACTGATACCATATTTATCAATGACCCCCCCCATCTCACCACAAACACACGCCCAATTCCAACGAATCCAGGTCATTTCCCCCAGTGGACATTTCCTCCAGCGGACATTCCCCCCATGGACATTTCCCCCGGTGGACATTTCCTTCAATGGACATTTCCCCCACCCTATACTTTTAGGTTATTTTGAACATAGTTTTTAAATAATTTGGCACATCATATATTTTATAGCACATTTTTAAACAATAAAATGGATCACATAGTGATAACATATAAATCATATACATATATATATTTTAACATTTTAAGAAAACATTATATCACATTTTGGTAAAATGAAAGATGTATTTTTAACAATATTATTTTGTTATATTTTTTACCTCAGTTTTCACTTCAGTTCGGTTTTATTCTCATCAAATGGCTTCATGACACCGACCTACGAACAGTTAATGTTACGCTATATACCATGTATACATCTTTTATATTGTTTTAAACTGTGCTGACTGTATAATACTGATAGATACTGTGTATGTATAATAACATCACTTTGTGACTCAATTATCGTAAAACATCTGGAAATCCTTATATCTTTATATACAGAAAAAACAAATTGCGTTATTACAAAATTATTTAAAAATCATGTTCAAAATAACCTAAAAATATAGGGTGGAAGAAATGTCCACTGGGGGAAATGTCCACTGAGGCAAATGCCCACTGGGGGAAATGTCCATGGGGGAAATGCCCGTACACCATTCCAACATAGCCAGGGGCACTAAATGATGCAGTGTGAAATTATATTAAGACCGATTGAAAACACGTTAATAACATGAAGAGCTATTCGTTGATAAAGTGATTCGCGGTATGGTATTATACATATGAAAAAGTGACAGGGAACGGGACACAGTTCTGCATTACAACATTAAACTCCGAGAAGCTGGGAGATTACATTCTGTATGATGTATTTATTCGCATTCACCGGTTTGAGATAAAATTATGTCATACTGCATCATGATGACAGATAATACTACATGCAACCGCTCAGGGAAACAATGAGGTTATGTTTGTTATACTGACACAGAGATAAACTTTATAAAAATTCGGACGAATCCGACATGATTAATTTCATGCATTCATCATGTCGGCTTCGCTACAAAAACCCTGCAAAAAATAGACGGTGTTTTATTATTATAAAACTATTAAAATTATTATATTTTATAATATTATCCCCATCATGACATTAACTACCGTCAGTACAACTTGTCTTGTAGTACGCCACAATTTATTGTCCTCCGCCACGAAGTGGTGGGAGGACTTGGAAATGCTAGCCGTCCGTCCTTCCGTCCGTCCTTCCGTCCGTCCCTCCGTCCGTCCTTCCGTCCGTCCGTCCGTCCCACATCTTGTGAACGCGATATCTTGAGAACAATTCGACCAATCTACTTCAAACTTGAGAAGGCGCTTCACATCAGTTAGTCGGCCATTGGTATTGATTTTCACTCAGGTACGTAATCCAAGATGGCCGCCATCGACCATATTGGATTCTGTTCGTCCCACATCTTGTGAACGCGATATCTCAAGAACAATTTGACCGATTGACTTCAAACTTGAGAAGGTGCTTCACATCAGTTAGACGGCCATTGGTATTGATTTTCACTGAAGTACGTAATCCAAGATGGCCGTCATCGACCATATTGGATTCTGCTCGTCCCACATCTTGTGAACGCGATATCTCAAGAACATTTCCACCAATCAACTTCAAGCTTGGGAATGTTCTTCACATCAGTCAGACGGCCATTGGTATTGATTACTGAAGTACGTAATCCAAGATGGCCGCCATCGACCATATTGGATTCTGCTCGTCCCACATCTTGTGAACGCGATATCTCAAGAACATTTCCACCAATCAACTTCAAGCTTGGGAATGTTCTTCACATCAGTCAGACGGCCATTGGTATTGATTTTCACTGAGGTACGTAATCCAAGATGGCTGCCATTGACCATATTGGATTCTGTCCATCCCACATCTTGTAAACGCGATATCTCGACAACAGTTTGATCAATCCACTTCAAACTTGAGAATGTGCTTCGCATCAGTTAAACGGCCATTGGTTTTGATTTTCACTGAGATACGTAATCCAAGATGGCTGCCATGAACCATATTGGATTCACTCCATTCCACATCTTGTTAACACGATATCTCAAAACCAATCGACTTCAAACTAGGGAAGGTTTTTCACATCAGTTAGACGGCCATTGGTATTGGTTTCACTGAGGTACATAATCCAAGATGGCTGCCATTGACCATATTGGATTCTGTCCATCCCACATCTTGTGAACGCGATATCTCGAGAACAGTTCGACCAATTGACTTCAAACTTGAGAATGTGCTTCACATCAATTAGACGGCCATTGGTATTGATTTTCACTGAGGTACAAATCCAAGATGGCTGCCATTGACGATATTGGATTCCATCCGTCTCGGATCTTGTGAACGTGATATCTCGACAACAATTTGACCAATCAACTTCAAACTCGAGACGGTGCTTCACATCAGTTAGACAGCGATTGGTATTGATTTTCATTGAGGTAGTATGTAATCCAAGATGGCTGCCATTGACCATCTTGGATTTCACTCACCCATATTGTGCCCATCTGTGTTGTGAACGCGATATCTTGATCTATTCCACTCATCGATTTATAAACCTCACCATCCACAAATCCATATACAACTACAGACTTACATTCCAGTGTTACACTACCCATTACTGCTTCCCAAACCTCCTCAAATTGTCTCAACAATTCCAGATGAACGTCTCTTTCCACATACACCTATCAACTTTCAAAGTTATATTTAAGGAGATATTGGAAGTGTATATGCTGTATGCTCTCAAACAGGCTACTTGGCGGAGGACCTGCTAGCTACTCAGCTTGTTCAGCTTGTTTAAGTAAGCTTTCCACCTGAGCTTCATCGATAAATTACGAAACAACCATTTATCTTATTCAAAATGCACTATCGAGACAGATGAAAATCAGCGATTTTGTCCGTATATACTACTGCACGACCCTGTGAGTCGGGAATAAAGAGACCCAAAGTCTTGTATTTACTCCGAGTATACAGCGCAAAGTTGTTCTCTATAGAAAAAATTCTTTCATAGCTAATATTTTATATTTGGCACTTCAACCTTCTAAACTTTGGCAGTTTCTCGTCTATACTAACGAATTCAAGTCGAACACTTGAACTAGGCCCAGGTGGCATTTTATTTTCCTGACATCATGCTTCAGATTTTGTAACTTTTGTCCAGAAAAACCTGTAGAATATTTGCCCCATACATGGTTAATCTTGGGTCCTTAATTTGCAACCTGAACATACTGAGGTTTGGGTAGACTTCAATTTGTTTCCATGACTACAATATCACTTAACTGTGAACAGATGCTACAGCCCTAGAGAGATTTCACAGACGCAATGTTTT